>CM032339.1:63039800-63082300 GCA_019022885.1 Schlechtendalia chinensis
CCGGAGGAGTCCATATTCAATGCCCTAACTGATTTGAATTTTAGTAGCAACTCCGTTACATGGCTGCAAAATCGTTTTAAATGTCCTATACCTATCGTTGCAGTTCTACTATCTAAATCTACCAAAGAAAGATACTCCTTAAATAGACTTCTACATTGCGTCGTTCTAGTTGAACCTAGAAAACCCACAAAAGGTATTCCTCAATGCACTAATTGTCAACGTTTTTCGCACACCAAAAAATTCTGTCATCTCCCATCGACATGTGTTAAATGCGCCGGCGATCATCACTTTACCCAATGTGTCAAGGATAAAGACACTCCTCCAAAATGTGTTAACTGCGACAATAGTCATCCAGCCAATTACAGAGGGTGTACTTATTATAAAGAAATGTTTAAAAATAAAAGAAATTTCAATTCCAAACCATCAACTACTAATCAAAACACTACGCATCAAAGAAGCCAAACTACCGTAATTAATGAATCTCAAAACAAACTGTTATCAAATGTTTACGAAAACGCGAAACATAAAACCTATGCAACAGCTGCTAAACCAAATAACAGTGCGGATAACAATTTTCTAAAAACACTTTTACCAGTTATAAATACTTTTGTCACCCAATTAATGCAGAAAATCATCGAAAGTCTGCCAGTTATCATTAATAGTCTTAATACTAACTTAAATGAACAACCATAGTACCATTTTATTAAATTGGAACGCCAACGGATTAAAAAATAATAGAAATTGTAATGATAAAAATAATAAAATAATAAAAAATAATAGATATTGCTTGTATATCCGAAACTCATTTATCAGATACAGACATTATTAAATTCCCCGGTTACAAAATATATCGGGTTGATCGAGTCTCACAAATACGTGCTATGGGTAGCGTAGCAATATTTGTTTGTAACAAAATCATTCAACAACAAATGCCTATAACCGGTCTAGAGTGCCTGGAAGCCGTAGCAGTTTTATTAAACATTAATAACAGGTCAATTAGGCTCGCAAGTGCTTATCAACCTCCTAGTCGTAGAATGCATATCACCGACTATGAAAAAAAAATGAGCTCACATAATTCAATTATAGTGGCCGGGAAACCTAAATGCTAAACACACATATTGGGGTTGTCGTATCAATAATGTGAACGGTATCAAACTTCAAAATGTTATAATTAACACTCCTTACACAATATCTTCACCACAAAATTCCACCTACTTCCCTGCGGATATCAACAGACAACCAGATATTCTAGACATTTTACTAATTAAATAAATTCCATTTACATTGATACAAGAAACTCTCGCGGAGCTCGACTCTGACCACATTCCAGTTAAAATCACAATTAATTTGCCTCTACAATCTTATCAGTCTAATAATTCCTTAATTAAAGGTAAACCAGTCTGAGATATGTTTTCTAATCAAATAAATAATAATTTAATAATACCAAATACTATACCTACCATCTAAGTTGCAGAACAAATGGCCGAACACCTTACGGCAGTCATTACGGATGCCGCACATGCGTGCGCTAAACCCTATGCAACATAATACTCAAAACATCAGCGTTTTACCGCAGTATTTATCTTCTTTAATTAGGAAAAAACACCACGCTAGACGCATTTGGCAAAATCAAAGAAATACTGCAAACAAAAAATTGTTAAATAAACTCACTAAAGACGTAAAAATAGCCCTACAAATCAACCGTGTGTCGTCCTATAACCACTATTTGTCAAATATACACCCGGGTGATTCAAATTTATGGAAAGCGACCAAAAGATTACTGAATCCAGAAATAAATATAATTCCCCCTCTCCGAACAGCAAACCAACTAGCGATATCTGACGCAGATAAATATAACCTTTTTGCAGAAATACTACAAAATACCTTTTTTTAATTTCAAAAATCTTTACAAAATCATGAGTTAAATTTTCTATGGACAAGTAACTGAAATGAGCCCACTCGAATAGCGGACAAATCTAAAATGTTAATTTATATTGTAAAATTTGTATATCATTTATGTTTTATTTATTACGTATATCATTTATTCCGATGTTATAATTTACGTTATCGTTTATGGAAAAATGTATTATTGCCTTTTCCTCGATACCTGTATCTACTTTTGTGAATTTATATAATTGCACTTTGGTACGTATGTGAATTTTGCTAAAATAAATTGCATTTAATAGTAATATTCATATCCTATACAGTCCACTAATAATGTGAAGGTAACATTGGTCTTTCGGGCCGGATCGCAATTCGCAAAGAACCTAATTAAACTGTATTATTTTGCATAAGTAATCTAAAAAATTTTTTCTAAAAACTTCATTTATAATTTCAGCGTATTTATTTGTTGGTAACTTGAAAGATTACAAGGCCATAACTATAGTTACTACTTCATAATTTTCACGTTAAAAATTAAAACAACTAATAAAAACTATGTGTATATAGATAAGGTAGTATATAGTATCAGCTATCGAGTGCGGTTCTATCCAATGTTTGCACGGCGCTATGGATAGACATTTGAGCTACAGCTACGCGCTATGCGGATTTATCAGTTTGTTAATGTACGCAGCGTTCAAAGCAGTAGCGGACAATAATATTGTACACACATTGTGATTTTCTTACAGTTATAAGATTATCCGATGTTTTCAGAAACTATTGAGCAAATTTTCATTTTTGATATCATTTAATTTATAAATAAGGTCTTTGAATCGTGTTTAATGATTAAAAAATTGTGAAAAATTGAATAAACACTATACCTACAACCAATAATTAAATAACCGTGCATTTTTTTTTTTTTTTTGTAAAATAAAATAATAATTTTTGATAATTATTTGACTTGCTAAATTATGTATGCAATTACGTATATGGTTCATATATTATTTTATGGTTCAATTACTCAACTGGATGAATCTAACGACCCAAATGCAATTTTTTATGCAATTCTATATAGCGCATATAGAATCCGTTTTAAAGATATAATGTATTATTTTACATATTATCAGATATGCTACTATTCTGAACTTTACGTACATTGACAAACCCACGTCGCGCGTAGCTGTACCATAAAAGCCTATCCATAGCGCCGTGCATTCATTTGATAGCTGATATTAAATACGCATAATTTTTTATTAGTTATTTTAATTTTTAATGTGAAAACTACGAAGTAGTAACTATAATAATGGCTTTCTAATCTTTCAACTTACCAACAAATAAAAATGCTGTAATTATAAGTGAAGATTTTAGAAAAAAATATACAATATTATAATTTTCTTTGTAAAAATTTGAATAAAGAACAGATGCAATTTACAATAGAAAATTTTATATGTTTATCTTATTTCGGATGCGGTGGTCAACAGCCTTACAAATTCACGTTAAGACGTTCACACACGTAACAAAGTACAATAATAAAAAAGGGATTTTCTCACAGGAGATATACGGTGTCCATTCCCTCTTAAAACTTTTATTTATATATGGATTGTTCAATCAAAATTAAAGGAATTTACACCTAAAACTAAAATGGGCTAAAATATAAACTGTACTGTAATATTGACGAGCAAAAAAAAAACCAACTTATATCGAATTATTATATTGTTATGACATTCCTGGAGCTATAATTGTCTTGAAGCTCCTTCGAAAAATGTTTTGCCGCGGGCACCGCAAATTGTAGGAATGGCTATGCTTATACCTACCTAATTAACTAATCTAACTTATCTTACATAACTAACCTAACCTAACCTCCACAGACGAAAGAGTCCCGAACTGCCTGGTACCGTCAAAACGTCACGTACATTGGTCCACGTCCATTGTGTCCACGGGCCACGTGTACAGTGGATCGATTGAATCGAATTGGTCCACGTCCATTGCGTAAACGTGCCACGCATAATGTGGATCATTGAACTGCAATTGGTCAACGTCCATCATTTCATTGCCCGTCTGTCCATTTGTTTCGGTGACGTCCATCAATTCATCGCCGGTCCATCCATTTGTTTCGATGACGTCCATAGGACATTCACCCGGACAGTGACAGCTTGGTGAGCAGGGCCACAAGCACCGCGGGCTGTTGAATGGACACCAATTTGTGTTCATACTACTCCACCAAATAGGCACACCGGCCGGCTGCGCGTCCGACTTTGACACGTCCAACGGATACCCCCACGGATACTGAGTGTATGACGAGCAGGGCATCCGATTAACAATTTTTCCAGTCGCAATTAGAACGTCGGGGGCCTGGTTGACTACCCCCGTGTCCTCGCGGTTATTGGATATCGACCTTAGTGGACCCGCTACGTTAGACCCGGTTTTTATCCCGGATCCGTCCGCTACTGCCGACCCCTGGGGTTCCGATAACCCTGGGGTGGTAACAATATTTCTTTTATTTACTTTCATATTGAGTTTTAAGGAGTGTCTCTCTCCGCGTTTTATATCTAACCGCCAGGTCGGCAGGGATTTGCTTACTGCAAGCAGGCTCCCTCCAGCCTTACTGACCCCAACTAATTAAAGTAAGGGCCAGCTCAGAACTCTTAGTCGAGTCGTTCTCCGCTTAGCCCTGTTCAACATGGGAGACCCTGCTGGTGGAATACACCACCGTTGACATAGCACTAAGCTTCATCGAACGACCGATCAAGCCCCCTCACCACGACAAGGTGAGTTCCAAGAGGGGGTTCCTTATTTGTTTACATAAGATAAAAGTATTACGTTTTTGCTAGTTTATTTACCAGTGTCTTGATGAAATTTTAGAGACATTGCCAAAACCTGGTTAAAACACGCTCAGCGCAAGTGTGCAGTATGACGCAGTTTAAAATTTACGCTTTTATGTTATATTGTATCGCAGATTTTACATGACAGTCGCGCAATCTAATAAACTATAAAGCGCGTACATGGTTTTAAAAGTCGGTCTTATAAATATACTTGGTAGGTAATACATAATAAGTAATCCGAAGGGATACATTTCTATTCGCGTAAATATCATTACGCAAAAAACAAGGGATGATTAGCGTAATTTAACATATTATATATTACCTGATTCACATCTTCCCTCATTATATCCTTTATCAAATATGAATACTTATAAACAGAAAAGAAATTGTGAAAATCCAACGATACAAAAAATTTATGAATAAAATAATAAAACCGAAAATTCAACAATGTAAATCAACGAATCTAAATGTATAAAACAAAATATTAGAAATAAATGTATATGAAAAAAGTACAAGTTCGGTATAAGAAAAAATGTATGATTAATGACGTTGTCAAGGTTGGTTATTGAATGAGAGACAAATCCGCCGGTTCACGGGGCTAGTGATTCGTTTACGCGCGGAAACCATGGCGATTTGTTTGGTATAACCGCGCGTGTTGTCCGAATGAAATGCACATTCCTGGCGACGGCGGAAGGTACTAATGGGAAAAAGGGCAAGGGTTCAACTAAACAACAGGTTGTATTCGTAGGTTGTTTATATTTTATAATCATAGCATCAGAGGTTTTGGCTAGGCAATTTTTTCTATTTTTACTTCTTTAATATTTTTGTCTCTCTTAGGTGGTAAGTTTCGATAAATCTTTTCTTAGCGGATACATACGTCTTAATGTATATTAATGTCTTAATTAATCATAATCTTAAAAGCTATCTTTATGCTAAATTCCAGCTCAATATGTTCAGTGATTTGAGCTGTGCGTTAATAAATCAATTAGTCAGGTTTCTCTTTTATATATAAAGGAAATAATAAAAAACATTTCAATCCCCCTTCACCCTATCGAAATTTCTGAGCACAATTCTGTGTATATGTATAATCTAATTTAGTTAGAGTTGGACACCAATTCATTTATATATATATATATGAATATATTAAAGTTTAGCGAGGGAGTAGTATTTCTATTTTAACTTTCTTTCAAAAAATGTTAAATATAACAGCTATCGGTGATGTATTTAAGCGGATGAAAGGATTTTAATGCCGCCCTAGATACTTTTTTTAACACTGCAATGTTAGGTTACACTATTAGTAAACTTATATATATCCTAAATTATTTAACTTCGATTACAACACCATCATCTCAACTATTTTTTGCGGAAGTATCAAGTGGGGAAAGGGTTCCATCTTACAACAGGATGTACGTATTTTTATCGTCACACACCAGTGGCACACCGATGGGAGTGAACTCCAGTATGGACACCCTTTTCTAGCATGTATAATAATAAGTTAACATCATATTATTATGACATTCGTATTTCATATTATAAAAAATATATAAGTATATGTACAAGGTTCTACATAAATCCGTGATTATGACTTTTTATTTTAAATATGTAAATTAGAGGGAATTAAAATAATATGTCAATATTTTATCAAAGAATACGATTATATTACACCACCAGTACCGAAGAAACCACAAAATCCCCATATTTACTGGTAAAACGATCGAATATGATTAGGCATTTTCTTCTTACGTACTAGTCTTTCTTCTTGAAGTTGATTATCTACGTCCAATTCAAATTCATAAGGCTTAAGAGGTATAGCTGCAGTTAAATATTCTTCAACCTGGATTCAAAAATGAAGTAAGTCCAAAATGTTTTTTATTTGTATTTTACTAGCTTTACAGTCTTCTACATATTCTAACCAGAGTGATACTCGTTGGTCATAAAAAACAAGCCATTTCAAATTTGCATTCAAATGTCGCGAGTATTGCTAAAATTATAAAAAGTTAAGAAAACTTCTATTGAAATAGAAATGTCACCTGAATTTCTAGAAAAATTAAGACTTAAAATAAAACCAATGGTTGGAAAGAAGCGAATTGATGAAAGTGCAATATTTGTCCACACCAAAATCAAAAATGATATTTACATAGTTGTTGACTCAATCCTAATGAGTTTAATGTAGCAATTTAAATAATTGATCATTTTATTTAATGACTTTAAATTTTTATGTGAGTGTATCATAGATGTAATAATAAAGCATATTAAAATATCATCAATGAATTCTGACAAAATTGAAAAATGGACCAGTGAATTAGCAATCAAATACACCAAGGATCTCGATAAATTCGAGCTTTGCTCTGAAATGAAAAATTTTAAACACCAGGCTAAGGCTATGATGATCAATTTCAAAACGTATTCACTGATTTATTTATTAAATCTAATTCATAAACAAAATTTACAAAATATTTATCCTAATATAAAAATAGCGTTAAGAATATCTCTCACCATTCTGGTAATAACTGATAGTTGTGAAGGATGTTTTTTTTTTAGTAAACTAAATTAATAAAAAATTACTTAAGATCAACGATTGGACAAGAGAGATTAACAAGCATAGCAATCCTATCCATAGACCACGAACTTACTAGATAAATTTCATATGATGAAATTTCGTTTCGTATGGACACGATTACGGCTCACATGAGACTAATGTAATTTTAACGACAAAACCTACAGATAGCTAATAATGTCTACTTTTAATTCCAATAATCAGATATTTGATAAGAAAAATAGTTTTTTTTCTATAAATAAATTCCGAGAACTTTTTGATCATACTACGTAATCTAAGAATAGTTCTTATGTATACTATACAATTAAAAAATATATATTAGTATTGGTGCTTAAAATATTTTTTAAAAACCTATAAAAGGAAGCGGCCAATTGCATATTTGCCTATCTTAAAATTTTGTCTTGTGCCGATCCTACCCTAATTGTGCACGAGAAACCGTCAACAGGTAAATAAAGGTGGATATATAGAGTGAGAATCATAAATATTTATTTATATAAAATGCATGGTGAGAAAATAGACACGCTTCGTAATGAAGACAAAATAAACAAGTTAAACAATTATTATTTAACATTGAGTACACTATATTACAAATAGCAGACTGTTGCAGCAGCATCACGAGTAATAACAACCATTACTAGGTATCTGTTGACCAGCGTATAGTGTGATAGATATAAACAGAAAACCCGCTGTTAAAATATTACTGCTTATACGTAGACACGTGTAACCAAAGCGCTGTATATTATTGTTGTTGATTAGTAATTAAAAATAAGAACTGATTGAATAATGTGCGAACGGCAAGATTTTTATAGTCATTTCCTAAATACGTATTTTCACTGTTATGTCATATATTATATATTACGTCTATTATTAAACAGACGCCGGAAATCCCTTAATTCTCTTTTCAGCATTCGACCAAAAATCATATTACATGAAACATCACTAATGCCTATCTGTATCCTATGGTATCCAAATTTTGAATGAAGCATAACACTCTACCTTTAACACAACACAACAACACAACACCAACACAACACCACAACACTCTACATTCAACTCAATTCAGTCCTTAACTTTCCGACTAATTACTAATGCACCCATATACGTCTCTAATGAAACTCTCCACTTCAACTTTCATATAAACAATTTTTCTGATACACCTTGTCAACAAAATATTTTTTTCACGGCACTCTTTCTACCATAGTTCCTTAATTTTCCAACTAAACTTCAACGCTATACCTAGGAACTCAATAAAAAAACTCGCAGGCAGAGTCCTTATAAACTAATTACCACTACCTTATTTTTAGTGTTACCACTGAGTAACTTCTATATTCAAACCAACCAAGCCTTTGTATATGCATATACCTTTTCGTTTATGCTTATTGTAATAAGAATTATTTACAGATCGTGTATGTTGAAATGAATATTTTGAAAAAAAATATATATATGTATTATACATGCTGCTTGAATATTTTCGATTTTGTCATCAGTAAAATCTTCTAAAATAATTCTTATTCCGCAATATTTCACTTGTCCCGTTTCCTAATCTTACCGTATTTTGTAATACGATATTTATTTTCTCGCATTTATTTGCTATCGACAAATCAAATAATTTCTTACTAAATATCGATAAAAAATCACAAATACTCGCAGTCTCGCGATTTCGTTATCACGAATATCGTGTCAAATATTAAGGGACGAGTATGATATAATTAAATCCGGTATACTTGTACAGCTAGAACTTATGAAATTGTAGTGATACTGGTCGTGGAAAACTCTCGTATTAGCATATAAAATAATAAAAAACAAATAAATGTACGCTACCCTTTTTCTTTATAAGTACGTACAGTATGATTATTTATAACTATTTAATATATATTATTTTACCTGTGTCATCGTATCGGCCATAGTGTTTACCATATTGTTGTTGTATGTTCGTGATTAAAGTAATAATCAAATATTTTTAATTATAATATTGTACAATAAAAAAAAAAAATTGTTCAAAATTCCCTCATCAATAATCGTAATCTACGTGTTATGGATGAGTAAACACAATAAATATTTTTGTTAGAGGCGAAAAAAAATATATATAGCAACGATACTGTCTGTACGGCTAACATATATATACATATTTATATATTATTTTTGTTTACGATACGAACACAATTTCAAAATTTGTTTGTTAAACCATTTTATCCAATTTAAGTAAATTATACGTTATTATAATTGTAATGTTAATGATGTGACAACACAGAATCGTTAAATCCGATGAAACACAAATAACCGTCGACATGAATTAGGTTCAGAAAAAACCGATTCGAACAGTCGTCGTTTCTCTTAAAAAAACAAAATTACTCGAGACCAACACACGTCGGTAGCAAGTGATAATGTTTTTTTTTTTTTTAAACACGCTACGATATCGTAGTTCAATAAATTTTCTCGCGTCTACCGCCGCTAGCTGTACAACTATCCGGCGGAGTTGCGACAAAATCGAATCGCTAATTCCGACGTCATACGTTAAAAGTAAGCAGGTGTCATCAACATATGTAACTATCGAACCACCCAAAACTAGTTCACAAACAAAATTAATGTATAAATAAAATTGAACCCAAAACACTACCTAGAAGAACTCCATGATCAGTTGTATTTTCTTGACTTGTAATATTATTTATTTTAACCATTTGTTTTCTGTTATATAAGTAACATTTAAACCAATTTAAACTAGATTTGTTAAGAAAAAACTTATGTAATATTTTTAATAAAATAATCATGAAATTCCGTATATTACCGTATGAAAATTCATTTTTGTATACATTATGAAATATAAAAATATATATATATTAAATATTATATAACTAAAATGTTTAGCAATAACCAAAAAAAGTTGCTTGCTTAAATGGGCTTTTTCCAAATGAACCATTACGAAATCTAAATTTATACGAACAATGACATAATAAGTTTGTTAATTTCGCTGACGTCTGTTGAATGAAAATAAACGTTGAAACGTGGCATTGATGAACTCATAGAGGAAATAAAAACTATCTTGTTAGTTAATAAGTTTAAATCATTAAAATTATACTTAAATGTAACGAAATAAAATATTTTGGAAATTTTTTTTTAAGTATGTAGCTGAACAATTACTTCATTTGGGACAAACGTAAGTAATTAATGGACTTAGTAAGTGCTTAAATATTAACTTTGAACATTTATTGTGTATAACTGATTTTTTATTTAATTATGGAAAGAACATCGAGAGGTCCTGGTATACTTGTTGAAGTTTAGTAGATATATGTGGCCATTAATGTAACACCGATGTAATTTACTGACGGCTGCCAAGGTACAATATTTTAATAAAATTATGTATATTTTATTCTAGAGTTAAGTTTCTCGAAAAAAAACATTTAAACATACGTCTTTCACGAGTATCAATAATAAAATATAAACATTTTAAAACGTAGATGGTTAACTGGAAACAATAATGCAACCACTAAACAGGTATTAGCAAAACTTGACGTTGTGCGCATGTGCTTCGTATATTTTCCAAATCTTATCTATCACTGCATAGGTTTCTTCGTTACCTGTAAATAGATAAGTTTTATGTTTTGCTAAGTGTATTCCGTACGTCTGTCGACAATTAGCTGATCGGAGAACGCGATATTCGAATCAATAACAAATACGTTTAATTTTTTGGTAAACAAAACAAATAAAAGACACTAGCGTTACTATTCGTTTATGACATTTATTCGATTTCGATCGCTCGTAGTTTTTTACTTTGTTGACATTATCCATTATGTCACGATAGACTACCGCCAGTAATGTTATCACAGGTTACTCACGATGAGTGCGGATGAACTCGTTTACGTGTTTATTATTCCAATTCAGTGACACCTGTGTATAGAATTACTTTTTATTGAGCATTTTTACAATCTGTACAAAAATAGACACGTTTAGTAAATACCTTTTTTCATTGCAATTTTTCATTTGATTCAACCGAGGTGAAAATCTTCTTATTCTTGATAGAACCCGACGTGATTTTCGATTATATTTGAATTTTCTTGTAACAAGTCTCTACATCAGCGTTTCTCAAACTGTAGGTCATAAGAAGTTGTTTGAATTATATAGATTCTAAAAAATATATGATTTAAAAATTTTTTTATCCTGTAAATGTAAAACTTTGTGGGTCGCGATAAATTTTTGAGGGAGAATTTGGGCCGTAGTCCTAAAAACATTGAGAACCATTGCTTTACACCATTGTCGTTTCAAGCAGCGCATCGGATTTCCAAAGAGAAAATTACACGAGAAAGGAGATTAGAGGCTTTGAGGACGTGTTAATATTTTTGAGTGAAGTCTAGTGTAATATTCGATAGCTAATCGTCGTACTGTTTTGATTTTTAAATCTTTGTGAAGTATGTTGTTAGGTACGTAGTAGAGTACCGAAGCGATAAGATGGAGAGCAATTGTTTGTATAGTACAGATTTGTGAATAGTCGTTTTCACGTTCCTCTTTCTTGTTTTGTTGTTTCATTTATGTTGCTTGAATATTTACACGATATATATGTATAAACTAGTACATATTATACGTTAATATTATTTTTTATTTTTTCAAGTCGGACAGATTAGATTTAATTGCTTTTATTATTTGAACGATACTATAAAGCTTAATTATTCTTGTTCGTTTTAAAAATGTCCATTCGAGTGTTGTTCATATTAAGATGTATTTTTAATGAAAATACCTTTTTTAATACTTTAAATAACTTCAAATCTCCATTATATAAAGTTGTTTAAATTAGGTTAAAAGAACAACATAAAATACTGTAGTAATGTTTGTTATTCACTTAATAATAACAATAAAAAAAAAAAAAAAAAAAATAATTAAATATATATATATTTATTTATTTATTTATTTATTTATTTACACAAGGCCGTATCTTTTAATAAAAAATAAATATTTAGAAAAATATCTTCGCAACAGTTATTTAAAGTTTCTACAGCTATACTTGGAAGATCGATGTCTATACAAGTAACACATTTTCTTTTCTACAATTTAAATTAAGAAAATATTGAATTGACATCCAAAAAATCTAAATTAAAATGGAAATCTTACTCTACTATCGTAACATATATGCACTTTTTGGTATTAATAAATATAATGAAGATAAAACGGTTTTATGTTTAGAAAATCTTTCTTTAATTGAAATCATCATAAAAAGTAATGGCAATAGAAAAACGGATATAATCTTCATGGTATTTGTTTCTACGTTAATTTTATATATTTTTTTTTGTGGCAAACCATTATTGATACTTTTATTTGTTCTTCGCTATTCACATACTTCAATAATTGTTCTGCTTTGTTAAATATTTCTTTAAAGTTTTGATCGATATTTTTCGAAAATCCAAAGTTTATTATACGTCTGGTTCAACATGTTTCATTGCTTCATTTAAATCACAAGCTATCGATTGTAATGTTCTACATAATTGCAAAGTAATTGAAAAAAGCGTTGTTGTCGTTATTATAGTTATAATAAATGCATTCGTTATAATACATGTATACAATTGGGAAGCTTTAGAAGATGTTTTAATGTCATCATATAATTTTAATTCTTCTAAAGTTACAATGATAGGTTCGTATATTTCTGAAAACCTTAACATACCCACTGAGTTTCACACATAAATGTTAATTTAGTCCATTTAGTCTGAGAACATTTTTTTAATTTTATTTTTCAATAACTCAGTTCCTATAGTGGAATTTTTAACATAATTTCTCGCTGATTTTATTATTCCTATACAATTACGAATATGGTGAATGTTTGATGAATGAGCAAGTGCCAAATTTAAAAACATGTGTTCTACAGTGGACGTAAAGTGCAGCTTCTTTTATAACAGTTTGTACGCCTTTGAAATTACCATTCATAGCCGCTGCACCGTCATAACTTTGGCTAATTAAGTACTTACTATGTATACAGATATTTTTTTAAGTATCTAAAATTATTGAGGACAAATTTTGACAAGTGGCAGAAATTGCAGATAAAAATAGTAAAAAAATGTCTCTCTACACATAATTTTTAATTTCATTATTTTTAATGTGTACATTTTTGTCTATCGTATACGTAAAAAGATCTGTTTTGTACGTGAAACGTCGTTTTATTCATCAACCAATATGGAAAAACATTTAACTTGATTTATTTTATAATCTAACTGGTCATGTATGATTTTTCCTCAAATATTTATAAAATGGTTTTGAATTGTCGTACTTATATAGATTGCATTTAATGCTTGGTTTTCAATGTGATATTTTAAATTTGTATCTCCACCGAAACGCGCATTTGTAATAATGCACAAAAATTGCCATCATTATTAATAGGTTCAGATTTATCTAATGTAAGAGGTAAAGGAAATTTTTGTCATTCACAAACAATAATTGTTTTAATAATAGGAAGTAAATTCTTTCTATTTTATTTATCTTAAATAGCAGGTGCCAAATCTAATTTTTGAACAATATTTTTATTACTTTTTAAATGTACAGCAATACAATTATCTGTGCGCGTAGCATTAAATTTGTGAAATTCTGTTTTACAATGGTCATTAAACTTTTTAATTGCATTTTTCCATTTATTAAATGGTTTTGCAACTAATAAACCAAGTTTTTGAAGACTGCCTTTTCTCTAAAATTCACGACCGAATTACGACAGCAAGATATTTACAAACTGCTTCTTGTTCGCTAAATTTCGAACACATAACCCACGGAAAACGTTTTATTTATCCTAATTGAAATTTAAAATTATTTTGAAATTTTTAGAATTTAGAAATTCGTAATTTTCATTTGAAACTCATGGAGCAGTTAATAATTTTAATTTAATTTCGCCACTTGCATTTTTATCAAAACAGCAGCTAATAATATTTTCTTCAACTATTATTTGCTCCGTGACCGATTGTACTATTTCTTTTCCCGAATTAGAATGACTACATAATGGAATATTTATTTGTGGCTGGAGAGTTGGAACATTGTCAGAATATTATAAAATAATAAATATAATAAAATATTAATAGATAATATTTTTTTATACCAAATTATATAATAAAATAATACAACAAACCTTTGGAATTTAAAAAAAATAATCTGATAATAATACATTCTTTCTTTTACTTATTTTAAACGAAAAAATTTTATGAACACTGTAAGTGTAAAAATTAAATCAGTAATGTAACTTGATATTTTAATAACAATGATAAACTCAAATTATCAACATCATCGTGAACGGTCGCAATAGGTTAATCGATAACATTCTATCCATCTATATTATTATTTATTATAGATTTATAGATATATAGATATAGTACCTACATATTCTCATAAACTATAATATTCATTGGAAACAAACCGATATCAACATATATATATATATATATATATATATATATATATATATATATATATATATATATATATATATATATATATATATATATATATAATATGAATTTCACCGATGACGTGGATGGTTTTTTTTTCATTTGGCGAAATCTATGATGCGAGTATATGTGTTTACAATTAACAACTACGTATGTTTATACTGTGGTTAAATACTTTAAATACTGTGGTTCATTTGCTGATCGTTATGATAGAATACATTAGTATTTATGTCAAAGGTGATGATTTATTTTTTGTATAAATAATGATTAAATATCTCGTAAATATTTAAAACATGTTGGGGGGTTCGGACCTTATGGATCCCCTAGATACGACCTTGTTTGTATATATATATATATATATATATATATACAATTATTATATAAATAATGTTTAACTTAACTTGTCGAGTAAGTAAAAATGATACTTTTAACATATTACAAACATGTGATTATTTAACGTGTTCAAATTCAGTTTTAATTAACTTGACTATTTTAAACATAAAGTGTCAAGTTAACATTATACAAAGATAAACTAATTAAATTTTATACAAAGAAAACAATTTTTGAATGCTGATTTTATATTTTAGTACAAGTAATTTTTTTAATTATTTTAAAAAGTTTATATAAAAAATCACAAAAATAATATTAGCAACTTTTAACTTAATTTCTAAGATAAGTTTACGTGCTCATACAATTTTATTAAGAGATTATGTTACTTCCACCATTTTTTATAAAACACCAACAATAGTTTACGGTCGAAAAAATGCTAGAATACGATATTAACTACATTTAAGTACATATTAGGACTGACGGTATTGAAAATGAATACCAGTAGTACGGTATTGAATTTAATAGCGGTATGAAATGCTATACCAAAAATACCGATATGAACCGGTTACCAAAATACCGATATACCGACATGTTTTTACGGTTTACCGTAAAGAATGGTTTTTGCGGTTTTTACCGTTTGTCACAAAAATTTCAAAATACCAGTATTAACGATATACTGAAAATACCGTCAGCCCTAGTAAATATTGTATTATATTTATTAATTAATTAAATATATTAATTATATAAATTATAATATAATAATATTAATTATTTTATTAATAAATAAAATATTATATATTATAATATATAATATAGATTTAATGTTTAAACAATACGTACACTTTTCACCACAGTGGAATATAAGTATAACATCTATCTTATAATTATTGATAAAGTCGTTTTTGTCGTGATTTTACTCGTTTTTTTTAATAAAATATCTGATCTCAAAACGTGAATGTACAAACTCGGATGACAAGGTTAATATTAATATTTATTTTTAATACACACAGTATATATTTGACAAAATTTCAATTTTTGAAAAATTACACTTTGTTAGATTTAAATCAATAACCAGTATATACAGCACAAAAAAAACCAATATTTCAGGCTCTGTTTATAACTTTTTATTATAATATGTGTTCACTAATAAATAATGATTATAAAAATAAAAAATAAAACAAAAGATGTTTATTCCTAGATTCAATCATAATATTAATATTATCTACAAACAACACTGGCCCTCCACAATCGTGTTTCTACATAGTATTTATCCTAACAAATATAATAATATGTATGTTCGTTGTTTTTAGTACGCGTTTGACAACCAAACATTTTTTTATATTATTTCAAAACTTTTTTTGACAATACCTTGCATCCGTTTAAGTTTTATAATTTAATTTTCGTTCATAGTGTTTTTATAAGTAAATTTCGATTTTAATTCACGATTTGTTTTCACGTCTGCCTGTTTCATCACGTTCAAGACTTGATGAGCATGTCTTGTCATGACACCTGACTCGGTGTCTTGGCGGAATACTTCTGAGATGGTCGCCGATTGGACAACGTTTAATTTCGTTCAGTCGGACGACGATGGAAATAAGACGGGGTTCAGTAACGGTGATCGTGTACCTTAGATTTACTTTAATTTAGTACAAACTATAGCTACGTTAAGTTAAATTGATTTTGAACTTAATTAGTAGCATTTGTATTTGAAAATAGCTCGTAATTATCGAGTTTAGGTTTTTCAATATTATTTTGCTTTTGAGAACATGACAGCGAGGTAATGGTATAGAGGGAAGATAAAAGCAAAAAAAAAAAAAAAATTAAATTAGGAAACGTAATAAATATAAATAATAATTTAATGAACAACAATAGGAGAACGGGAATTGAGGAGTATATTTTACTATAAAGAGAAATAACCTAGAAAAAATAACAGTGAAGAAAGGCATTTGCTGGAGAGGAGAGAAAATTAAGTGATTAAAGTCACAAAATTGTTTCCTCTTGGTGTAGAGACGTAGAGGAGATAAGGAGAAAGATGGAAAGAGCGGTGAGAAAAGTACGCCATGCCCAATCGGAAGGTCTTGATAAGCGGCCCAGACACAATCATTTCTATTACCAACGAATAGAGAAGGATGATTGATCTAATTTTTCTATTCTATATTTGACTACTATATTTCTATGACTAATTTTATCGTGTAGGCTATTTTTATATTTTAAAGCTCATGTGTGCAATGTATTGTTTTTCACTATAATAATAAGTACTTTTATTACACTATTATAGCTATATAATATTAGTATAACTAATATAATAACTAATATATTAACTATAAAATTATAGTTAATTATATTATTGTAATAATATTCTAAGTGACCATATTTAGAAATTCATAAAATACATTTATATTTTAACCCAACTTCTCCCATGTCCTTCCCACAATTCCATCCCAAAGTTGTCATCCCTAACATTTTCATCTCCAACACTGCCATCTTCAACACTGATATCCTCAACACTGTCATTCCCTATACTGCCATATTGGAACTAAACGGGAACAACTTTTGAAAACAGGATAATCACATTTTAAATCGGACGTTTGGTCATTTTGAGTTATAGTCCTGGGTATCTCTTATTTGAATTTATGACATAATCCATAAACATTTGCGCTTGCGGTTATCATGTTCAAAAAAGTTAAATTATTGATTTACTTACGTTATCGATATTATCGTTTTTATTCAGTGTTTTTATAAGTGTTTTTATTCAACGTAACAATTTTTCCATCAAGAAATTCCATGTGGAAGTGTTACTTTTAGAAGAGGAATTATTGCAAAACAAGACTCAACAAATGAAAAGTACCAAAAAAAAGATCTGAAATGTAAATATCAAATTTAACAATGTTGTCGTCGATAATCAATTGGATAATATGAAAAAGTCTTAAATACATTATCAGCCCAAAAGTATATTATATTAGTCTCAATTTATATTCAAATTACAAAAGTCTGAACACAAATTTTGTTGCTGGTCATCTTCATTTATTCAAGAAACGCTTGTCTATGAAGTATTGAAATTCAACAAGGAAAATTCATATTAGAGTCATATTTCTTACTGTTTGACAATAATCTTCAAATGATTTTTAAAGATCTAACAACAAATTGACCAATCATTTTTTATAAGCACGTTGTCATTAATCTTATCTCAATCATGCGATAATAATCATAGTAATATGACTTTGGAAACTGTAATTGATGATAAACATAAAATATGAGAAAACTAATGTTTTATATATCGAACTTAAGCACACAGTTCAAAACGCAATGGAGAACATGTGAATACAATTAACTATGAAAATCAAAAAAAAATTTCATTTAATAATTATAATTGTGGTCGTATATTAAAATACTGTCATGTGAAGAATAAATAAAAGTCTAAGACTCGTCACAAAACTGGCAAAGCAAATTGTACCAGAGAAAATTAAAAATTAAAAAGAAAACATTGCTTTTCAGAAATCAACTGATGTGAACATAAATTACACAAAATGAAAACCAAATCATAATAAACGTTGGCTCTGGAGAATCCGTAAATAGTACAATGTATGTTACAAGACTACAGGAATCAATGTAACTAAAAGAATATACAAGGCTCAAATAAAATTCTGAATGAATATTTAAAAATGTATACTTATTTATATATAATTTATAATATTGAACAAAAATAACATAGTACTATAAAAACATACTATAGTTGATGAAGGAGAAGGAAATTTAAAATATATCAGATTAAATCAGACACGCATAACGTGTACATGCTAATCTAGCCGTAAAAATACTAACTTAAAATACTAACTTTGAAAATACTAACTTTCGGCATTAAAAATTATGGTAATTAAATTATGGTAATTACATATTGCACGTAAAAACGGTTTACATCAATGAGATGGACAAGAACACCAAACACGCTGATCTGGCAATAGAGATAAAACACTGCTTAAACGAACACAACGTATACAAACCATTGTCAAACAAATAATAACCAAATAAAAATTGCAAAACCATGGAGTCATGAAAACGAAAGTGAAAATATTTTGAAAATGCGGAACAACATAGGTACAGAATCGATTGAAAACGAAAATGTACTTCAAAAATTCCTAAACGTAATTTAATACTTCAAGATAGCGTGAAAAAAGGCCGATATTATTTATCCATAAATAACACAAATCGAGAACAGCAAGACAGTATTCAAACTTCTACGAATATATGATGACAAGTATAACAAGAAAAAAAATGGACATATGAATAAAATAAATCTCTATACAGACTAAAGTAAACAAATAAATACACACGAATGAAAGATTTTATGAACATACTACCAGATTACGTTCACAAAAAGCAATCACGAATCTACATTCGACGGTAAAGCGTCGTTACACGATAATATTCCAAAAAGTATAAATACCATTGGAAACTCGAGCTCACAATTAAAAGAGAATTCGTCAAACAGGCAGGCGCCTGTGTAAACAAGAACCGTTATGGCTACACTCTTGAAATTGGAAAAGAGTGATGACCGAAGGACTAAACCCGAACGCCAAAACAAATATCGTCTACATAAGTCTTAAGTCGTAATGAACGCGCGGAAATCGCTTACGATCTTCATCAGCCGTGACCGTCGGACACGTAGCGCCAAGAACAGCGCACAATCATTGTCGAATATAACGGTATTTAATTCGTATTCAACGAGTTCTACGCTCGGCGACAAACGCCGCAGGATGTTCCGATACGAACGAAATTCGGGCAAAACTAACATTCGAAAGTACAGATGTAAAACGCGCGCCAAAATGAACGGAACCGAATTAATGTATTTCGCGACATGCTTGTTGGGATTGAAGAGTCCCGAATTCCGAAGAAACCTAAAAATTAGAAAGATATGCAATGACTTACTGGAGCGACGTCTCACGGACCCATCAAATACCGCACGAATTTCCGTGTTGTCGTTATCATTTTTAACTACAGGAACGAAATGACGGCCAAACGAAATGGTGGCCACCACCATTGCCGACAAGCGTGTCCAGAGACTGACGTTGTTCTGTTAACGTAATTCAACTCCGTTCGAGACCTTTGACACGCGCCATACTACACAACGCCACGAGAATCGGAAAACACGAGAACCATTTTAATCGATCAAAGCGTGGAAAGAAAAAAGCACTGGGAAATGTCCGAAACCGAGGCGAAGAGTCATTGACCAAGAATTTCCGACGGGAGCATAAAGCCTATAAGGATACCAACTGCAGATCGAACCGAAGGCGCCGGAATTGTAAAAAATAACCACCACCCGGAGAATGACGGCACTGTAGTTTACACTCGCCGCGATGATCAACACTCTCACTGTACCGACGAAACGGACTCTCGTCATCGTTCTCGATACAATCACAATCGCAGGCGAAGATAAATGGCCGGCTACTGGTAACGAACAATAGTACGAACACGACATGTGACTGACGACGGGCACGAGAACGATGATAACACGCAGTAAGAATAACCGTGAGCTGTGGGCCGTTCAAGTCGCAGACGGTGACAGAATATAATAAAACGATTACACGAATTGTGGCTGATACGCGCGGATGTCACGACTGCCCAACCGAAAATAAAATAAAG
Organism: Schlechtendalia chinensis; assembly: GCA_019022885.1. Taxonomy (NCBI): domain Eukaryota; kingdom Metazoa; phylum Arthropoda; class Insecta; order Hemiptera; family Aphididae; genus Schlechtendalia; species Schlechtendalia chinensis. The sequence continues at coordinate 63,060,434 of CM032339.1, forward strand.
ATTTGCCGTGCAATATTTACATCCGAGCGACGAGACAAGACGAGACGTTAGAAAACGCCTAACGAACAAGACACCCGCTTTAGACGCAACGTGCGCCTCTGGATGATCGGAACGTAACAATACGGAACATGTGGAACGTCCCGGACGAGACCCACCGCCGTATCCAAAAGAACTCGTGCTAGCGGCCGTGTTTGGGCAGCCGGAGAAGTTTGTCGATCCGAAAACAGTACGCCGATAAGCAACCGACATTACACAATCGATATTGGTCTATGTTTTCAACAACACTCGCGCAATATATATTGAAAGAACAACGCGACACCCGTATAAGCCGGCGCGTGTTCCCGCGAAGATAACTATGTGAATACCGTGTATAAGATATTAAAGGCAACAACGACGTCAGTTTCGTGTGCATGTTAACCAGCGTGTTCGATATTAACGATATATATTGTTAACGGAAATTCGAGAACTTTCTAAAGGTGAGTTTATTAAACGGTTAGTAGGACCGCTGCGACAAATCGTCCGTAATGAACAGAGATTCCGACGCGAGACGACGTCCAACCTAACCTTCGGATACCCTATAGTCGACGGGATTATCCGCTACGAACAACGCGAACAACCATCCCAAATGGTTCGCGCACCCAGTATCATAATTGTACACATATCAGTGACGTAAAGTCTGCTGCCGATACACGCTTGTAACGAAAATTAGAATGACGGACGGAGAGCCGTTACGATTTTGCACGTCGACGACGACGACGAACAAGGAACGAGCGCGGCCGTTGAAAAATCGGCGTCGGCGAGCCGATTGTGTTACGCGAAGGAGACGCGTGTAATAATGCCGACACGAAAACTCTGTGCTTCGATAAGTATTCGTGATCAGAACGCGAGAAACGGGACCAGCCGCGGTTTATCTATTCTATCCGGTCATCCGTGGACCAAGAACGGATTTCTCGATGAGTGGAAATTATCGCGACGTTTTCATACAAGAGTCGACGTGGACGGTACGGACGTTACTGAGTTACTGAATCTGGAAATTTCACGAAACACGTTCGACGATGCATTACGCGTTATTTGTTTTTATCGTCGTAATTGTTCGATGATCGAAATGGTCAAAGCCGCCTGTCGAGGATGATGATGCACGAATTCGCGAATGCCTGATCATTCGCTGGCCGACGGATAATCGTAAAATCCACTAGACTCGGAGTTGGTATAGACTCTGTTACGGAGACACTTTCGACACATGCCGCCATGAATATGTTAAATCCAACGTGCACTCACCGAATGACACTTTCAAGAGATTCGTGACTAAAGGACAAGCAACTGACCGAGATTCGTCAAACCGTGCTTTAAGTGTAGACCAAGCTGATCTATGTGTGTGACTGGAAATACGTAAATTTTCGAATGACGTCCGTTACAGCGCCCTTAACACATCACACAAAATGGTATATTTTCTCGACACAAACGGGCCCCTCTGATACATTAGCTCGATGAATCGATCACGAAAAACCGACCGTTTGTAAATAACACTATCAAAGCGAGCCAGAGTGGTGGGCATTATATCAACGCAACTAACACGTTAATACGGGCCGAAACGCGTGAATAAGAACCATTTCCGATACTCTCGACCTTTAACACAAATACGGGCCTCGTAAAGAGTTACGTTATGAGATCGGGCATTTCAACCACTAACTCGTCGAGAACACGTTGAGGATGATGAACTCAAACCGAACAAGACGTCCAACGTCCCTCATTGCCGTCTTCAACTGTAAAATTTGCTGAGGTTTGAAGGGGCTGCTGATTGCGTAACGACCACTTGGTCCTTGATCGCCTTTAATACGTATATGTGCTACGCGTGTGTTGTGTTCTACCTTAACCTAAACTTTATGCGATTACACTGTCAACGTCAAAGGCTGATAAAGATAAGATAATGCTATAATAATACTGATAAGAACAATAATATAACGTTACGACAATCTCAATACAAATCCGATACGCACACGATGCTCGAATAAAACGTGGAAGTGATTGTTGTCCAGAAATACGCCCAAACGAAAACGGCAAAGGTGAATAACGACCATATACAGTTAGTATAACAGAAAATACGTTCAGATACTACATAAAAAGCGTTGATACATTTTTAGTATCATATACGTATCAGACCCAAAAGCGACAACGAAACGACTTACAACTAATCATATTAGTGCTCCACATACACAAACAAAAGACAATGATAAATATTGTAACGGAACAGCATTCATATGAGAACAGTTAACAACAATAACGACGAGTAGATAAAATGAATAGTTACGAATTACGGGCCGAGGAAATGTGAGATCAATAACGGCCTTCTGCACACGCCTGTTCAGTAGATCGCGAGATGAAGTTGAAGGCGGTTGATGGATTGACTATAGTAACTATTTCGCAACAGCAAATTAAACAATGATGGATGACGAGTACCTGGTCGTCGACTGGAACTGATTCAACAAAACAGAACTGGCCGTCGATAAAACTTTATACAATTTTCGACATTTACGATAAAACGAATAAAATTTCGAACGATGCTTTAAGAAAGAGCAAAACGCGCAAAAAACCATAAAAACAAACAGTTAGTCGGCTGTTTAATGTCTGATGATACCACGCCGGTTTTATGCCGTAACCTTCATCAATAAATTTCAAAAGTCATCCGAATGAACAACATTGGGTACACTGAAAGGTATCTTAAACTATTTTACAAGAAAAATATTAGTACATCTCAAGATTTGACTGCATTTATTGATATGCTGACTGGCGATAATAATGTCATAAAGATCGTCGATCTACAACATACAACTAGACATCTAATCAAATTTCATGATTGAACAGTATCATGCACTTTGAACAAACAGTGAAACCTTCTAAGAAGTCTGAATATATGACGGTAAATAATGCGATACTTCAAGTGCTAACCCCAAATATTGTTTTGAAGATAATGCTGCATACAATTAACATCGAAACCTGAATATCACTAATGCATAAAACACATTGATACAAAACATTCAAGAAAAAGTTCAAGAAAAACCGACAAAATTGAAAAATACCCTGTAACACACATACATATCAAGAAGAAGCCAACATGCTGACCAAGTCATTACCTACATCAAATTTAAAGTTAGTTAAATAATTTTAAATAAATTTCCTTTTTTAATTATAATTTTTTTCGTTAGTTACTTTTAATTTATACTATTATTTAGTTTATTTATTTATACAAGTTAGAATAAATTTACGTTATATTCATACATTTTGGTGCATGTTTTGGTTTCTATTATAATGATAAGTAAGATAATGTAGTGTATTATATATTACAAATATACGAATACGATTAAGTAAAAAATTGAACCAAAAGAACTTAAACAGCAAATGAACCACAAATAAAACTACCAGTATTCTTCAATAGCATAACACAACAGATATTGATAACTTAAAATTACTTTGTTATCAAGTAATAAAAGTAGAACCACCACGTAAAAAACGAGAAGTACCACAATGCAAAAACTGACAAGCTTTTAAACGAATCGATGTCACAAATCGACGATACGTATTAAATGCGTTACTGAACGCAAGATTGCACATAATAAAAAAAAAAAAAATAAGCTACAATGCACAAATTTTGAAAAAATATACACATCTGTATGTGGAAGGCTGTTGCACTTATAAAAAAAACCGAAAAGTAAACCAATACAAAAGAAAACACTGAAGTCCAAATAATAAAACGAAAATCAACGAAGTCTATCATAACGAAAATCTCAAATAGCTAGTACTTTAAACCATGATCAATAAACTTATTACAGTGGCAATAAGAATACCAATAAATATTAATATGGCGTTTGACCAACTAGCCAATAATATCGTAGATGCAGGAAGATTAACTACACCAGAAATATCGTCGTCAGGAAGAAAATGCGGAATTTTTTACCAAACAAAAGTTAGAACCTAGTAAAGCATAAGAAAAAATGGCGTTGAACGAGAGATCGTTCTGATAAAATTATTTGGAACCGTAGAAGCATATTGTTTCACGACAAAGTTAAAAAAGTCAATAAAATGAGGCATTTAAATCGTACATGGCTCTAATTATTCACGTAGACTAATATAAGACTGGTGAAATTACATAAAGTATATATATTACCAATCACCTATGAAAATATATTATAAGCTCGAAATGATCAAGATAAAGTTGAGGTGTTCGCACATTATTTGTATGAAATTTCTGCCGAAAAATATTGCATTGGAATTCGACACAACATAATGCCGTTCACTGAATAAAATGCGTAGAAAAATAATATGCGAGAGATACTATATTGATTTCAAGAGTTTTAAGAACTTAAACAAAAAATGAACATTCAAAAAAGAAATATAACTTTCAATCAAAGGGAAAAAATACAATAAGTACTTGATAATGAAAAAAAAAAAATGACAAAACTATTTAGCATAGTGAATAATAAATACGGCAAGACAAAGAAAATAGAAGCAAAATACAAAAATAAAAATACGACAAATCGAACGTGTTGAACTGTTTCGAGTAGTGGAAACATTTCAAATAAATCTTTAGACAAGAAGTCCATGGAAATTCTAGAAAAAGTTTAAAATTTGGACTTGCTCCTAAAAAAATACCACCAAAAATTCTAAACAGTGGTCATAACCGAAACTGCATTATATGGAATTTTAAAAGATCAAAAGGAAATTACCACATAAGAAAACAACAAAATAAATACTAAAGGAAATGAAACCTAACAAAAAAAACTAGAAAATACATGCGATAAAACAACTTAGAGATAATACGATAAATGTATTAGTACTGAGATCAAACAAATAAAATGCTACGACCATAATAAATACAGAGGAATAAAATAGCAAGATGCAAAGTTTTTAAATGGAGAACTGTATAAAAAACTAAATAAAGATTGTCTAAAATACATCGTTAGAAAAATAATTGAAAGACGGCATTATTACAGAAATATCAAGAAAACAGTTAACTGAATCAGTACGAACAATATGAAGAATATACAGAATAGCAAAAATCTTTATGAAAATAATTCCTCTCAGATCTATTTTAAGTGCCGTAAATTCGCAGACATAATTTAGAAGGGTTTCTAAAGAACTGTAAGACGCTATTGGAAAAATTTGAAACACATGAAAAAAACGCAATACGTTTTTTACAGGTTTTGATTGAACGAAAAAATTTGAGTATTAGTAAGACTCAATGTGTCAATGTTTACAATCAATAAGACGGTATGGCGATGAAAATCAGACTTGCACCAGTATCTGAAAATATGTTTATGGAATGGATTGAAAAAAAAACTTTGGAAACATGTCCATTAAAAGCAATGAAATGGTAGCGATACGCAGATGGTACGTTAGTAATATTTATACACAGTGATCGAAGTTTCCAAACTTTTCTCAAACATCTAATGGGCATACATGAAAAAATAAAATCCACAGTAGAAAAATATTCAAATAAACAACAATCATTTAGAGACGCGACGAAAAGAAACAATAATGGATCGTTTTGAACAACAGTTATCAAAAAGGAAACACACACTAACTAGGCCTGTTGCGTAGTTTAGAAATTAGAGGCGTAAACAATGCAGTTCGAGATCACATACAAGAAGAAAAACAGTACAAACGGTTACAAGCTAAAATCCATAAAATATACATTGTGATACCAAAAGCAGAACAGAGATCAGATAATCGACTCGAGATCATTAGTCGAAACGAAGAAATAAAAACTATAAATAAATATAAACTATTACTTTACATAAAAGGAGTGACATGTGGTGAAAAATATCTAGTCTTGCGAAAATAAAAATCTGGACGGTCTTTGCATCTAATGAAAAAATGTGGAAACCGTGTTCCATAGTGCCAACGACAAATCATTGGGACTGCAGACACCATGAGTATACGAAACACCTTGTCTCGTGCGATCGCTTATACACAGGACAAACGGGCAGAGCTATTATAGCTTATAATCTACACAAGATTAGTCAGACGTGACTAACAGATTTAGGGTCGGAATTTCGGCTGTAGCGGAACACGCAGATTGACACCAAATTGATCCTGAGAAATTCAAACGAAGAGCCAACATAAACTAAGAGAATGGATCGAAGAAGTCCGAATAAATTCAATATAGAATGTTACGAATGGAAACCGAGTGAATCCTGGATATTATTAATTGTCACCGACTCGAATGAAAACAACGAACAAGAGTGAAACAATAGCGCAAATGACTTAGCACAAATCGAGATAACTCATTGGAAATATACTTACCGACAACGTGATCAATAAGACACTCGGAACACCAGCGTTCCTACCACCGGAAAACGGTTGTTAATTGCGAACGAGAACCAAGCGGGGCAGCTCGTTGTCGCAGAAGACATCAGACAACACCGTTCAACGAAAGACGTGCGAAACAAGGATAATGGATACTGTAACGTCATCCGTTTGCAAAATCAAACACGTAAACCGCAGAAAATTTCCATTGTAAAATGAAGTACGCCATTCCAAATACGACTCTCAACAACAGACATGTTTGCCGATAATAACACGGCGATACTGTCAACTAATCAAGATCAAAAGACTGTTCGGCTTCGAATGGCAATCGATAACATATCCGACTGGACAAAACGTCGGAAGACCATAATACACAACAACAGGTCGGCGCGAGTAAATTTTGCTTTGTGTAAAACCAGCAACGACGACTCGGCACAGTTTTATCGGCAAATTATCCCGCAGACGATTCAGCGAAATATCATCTGGAAAAAGCACCTGTTATGACATAACGACTCGATTAGAAATAACGTATTCGCCAAGAGAAAAAAATTGCAAATTAAGAAAAAACGACTAGCTGATCGGTGAGTGCACTATGCACCGGAGACCCGACGATTAAACGTTTACTGTACGTAACGATTATCAAACCGGTATGGACCAATTCGACCGTGCCGGCAAGTGCAATATTGAGACTGTCCGACGCGGTCGAAACTTCGCTGTGCGAGACCATTGTCGAGCGGCATACCAGCGGCACGAAGAACATGAAATTCTCCCGCATAGACGAGTTAAGACTGAACCAACAGACCCCGATCCAACAGCGATTCGACGGCTTGGCAGCTCTTCAAGACATCGGGCGTTTCAAACGTCGAAGACCGTACGACTTAGTATACGATTATCATTAAGGTGTTATAGTATAAGTCAGGAACGTTGGAGTGTCAATATAGTGTTCTCATTAATTTGAACCCAACGGTTTATTAATACATTTTACATTTGGTCCAAAACCGTTTGTTTTATAAACGTTTTCCACTTAATATTTCTTTAGTCTTTGTAAGGGTGACGAGTAAAAGTAAATTAATGATTGACACTCCGCCGTCAGTGGATTAGGCCTGTTCTTATGGGGATACCACTATAAAAAAAACGCGCCATGTGCAATACCTCATGCTCTTAAATAACCAGTCGTGCGCGATATTGTTATTTAACTAGCTAAGGTGGTGAGGAAATTTGCACACGTTAATTACTAACAGTTCGTTGCCCCGTCGTTTTCGGTGGTTTAAGAGAGGTCGTCTTGACTTGACGCGACGTAATATATAACGTATAACGCATAACGTTTTCCATCGAGACTGGTTTTTTCTTAGGCGTAGTTTAGTGTTTAACGAACCGAAAATATATTCGGTTTGAAAACGAAATTTTACGGGTCTGGAATACCAATTTTCAAACACGTTTTCTTGTTAAGCTGGCAAACCTGACGATTTTTGGTTAACGGACCACGTGTAATTACAATTGCACTTTTACATTCCTGAATGTTTTTTCAAGTATTCAATTGCGAAACGAGTACAGTGAAAGCCTCTGCGGAAATCGAGTCCATTTCGAGACAGCCCGAATACCGACGTTTCGTTGATCATGCCTGGTGCATGGGAACGGAGACGACCTTGTCCGCTCCAATCGACGATGGCGCGGTATATTCCGGTTGCGTGGTGTTAAAAATGGAATACGGAAACTACGTTGTGAACGGCGTGGGACAGACTCCATGCGTAATTTCATGCATATGTTATACGATAATAAGACGCATAATATGAAATTGAGTTAACATTATATACCTGTATAATATTCCACGGTACAGATCGCGCGCGCGAACGCGATAGCCAAGACAAACGGATTATTGCGTCAGCAATTGGGCTTCGTGCAATCGTGCAGAGATGCGGTACCAGTTGACAAGGAGAATACCGATGACTTCCTGCATGACGTGGAAATCGTATTGAATATGGGTCGAGTAAGTCATAAACAGAAATACAAGCCGGACAATATAATTATTTGCGAACGAAATTTGAAACTCCGATCCGTATAACCAGAGTTACTTGAAATTAACGCGACAATTCATCTTAGAAGACTACGGATGTACCGATTCGGCGATGACTAAACTTCAAAAAATTACCTCGATTTTAGGTTAGTCTGGTCACGTACAATAACATTTTAAGGAACAATATGCACATTGTTAAATGTATGTACAGCAAATACCATTCTACAGGCATGGGACTCAGCATGAAAGTATGTATATTATATATCTGTTATATTATCGATATTGCGAATAATCCTCACCGACGCGTTATCATCCGGACCATTTAGGAGGGGAAATCGCAGGCGGCTATGGAAATGCTACACACCTTAAAACAGATATGCGGTTTCGTTTTAATCGATAACGATGTTGACTCGGATTTCGTAGGGCCAGCGGTCGGATCCATGTTTTTACGTGTAAGTATAATATTGTATAGAAATATTTTTGTCAAAATATACGCGTTTTTTAACATTCGTTTTGTTGTGTATCGTTTCAGTTACCGGAGTCCAATTGATTCAAATCAAAAGTGTTGAAATACTTTTTAATCACGCCCCATTATAATGTTTCGTCGGAAGCTCATCTGTGTGATATCGCTGGCCTCACTGACGAAACTCTGCAATGCAACGTACGACGCTCCAATACACTTCTGCAAGTACAGTATGCAGTTATTTACTGTAGATCGTTTGCGACTAATGTTGATTAGTCGGTATGACATTAGAATTGGTTTTGAATTTGATTGATAAAAGGACTGGGGCAAAATTGTAATGCTATACTTTTTTAATAAAAACTCATTTGTAAGTTTAGCAGAATAAGAGCGTGTACACGCCGCATGCATGATCCTTGCACGATCTATGCATAAAGTTGTTAAGTTTCCTTAGTTATTTTAATTCTGAGAAAGTACATATTGCTGGATGTCGTTGTCGAATATGAGAATATGCAACGACGCCATCAGTAGTTGGTTAGCATTTATTTTAATACTACTGTGTAGTTCATTAAAATGTGTACAATAAATATTTCATTATAACTGTAATAAAAAAACTTCTGGCTTAGTGTTTGCAACCTGCTTTATTACTATGTCTAGTACCTCGTCCGGGCCCGGTGACTTCTGTGTTGGTATCTTTGCGCTGTTGCTGATAATCCCCTCGATTGTGACTTCCAGGAAAGTTAACGTGTTCGAAGGGAGTGGCCAGATGATGACCGGCGGCCTTGGACAAAAATAGCATGCTGACCATCATTTCTAGTCGGCTAGGAAGTGTATGCACTGGAATTGGCATTCTTCTTAAATAAATCCCAATGGTCAGTGTCCACCAGCGTATTGAGGTTTTTCCAACTGTCATTCTTGCTTCTTAGGATGTGTAATGATATGCACTCATATCATAACTGAGATCACGTAATAGAAAATAAACTTTTATAGATTATACTTTAGCAAATACATGTTATAACATACGCTCATATCATAACAAAAATTATTTGAAAAAGGAATTTGTAATATTTAACAACTATTTCTGTATTGGTTTTTATTATGAACACTCTTTTTTAGTTTATATTTAATAAATATATTAGAGCTCAATTTTCTCGGAACACCGATCATAAATCCCCTATAGGATTAACAATAATAGTAATTTTATAAACACATTTAATTTAATGCGTATTTTATATATTTGTATAATACACATAAAACATTTCAGTCCCATAAGAAGAATTCGCTATCATACTTCAATATGATTTTTAATATAAAACAATTAATTTAAAAAACAAAAGAATATTATACTCGATAATAGAAATAGTAAATATATATATATATATAAAAAAAAAAGAAGAAGAGAAAAGAAGAAAGAACGAAATAAATCACACATATTTAATCAGGTGAACACAAAGGTCGCAGATTTGTGACACTACGAACAAATTTTAGACTGCGCAAAATTCGCAGGAAATGGAAAAATAAATAAGCGATAACCTTGTGGGACCGAAATCTTAGTATATGTCCTTCAAAAAATATCGATAAATACACCCTCCAGCTTTCAGAGCAGCACCAGTTCGTCTGTGTCCACCTGACACAGTTCGTCTGTGTCCACCTGAGAAAGATCGTATGTGTCCACCTGACACAGATCGTCTCTGTCTACCTGAGAATATACGCACACTTACCAAGAACGACTCAACAGATCGGTTTTCCGAAATTAGGTGACTCTAATTTCTTACAACGTGGAAATCATCGTTTTTTGAGTTGTTTTTATTTCTTGGCGCTGACTTTGCATCAAGTCAAAGGCGGCGTCCCAACCTTTCATTTTCTTATTCTGTTTGATTTACAAGTTATTACCTTAATTAATAAAAAAATTGTCCGCAAGAGTTAAAATCCGTAACAGGCAAATCTTCGAGACGACAAAAAATGTAATAAACTTATTTTATACTTGCATGACATTATTGTTATTATTTTTTATTGAATAGGCAAGACGGTTCTCGAACTCACACCCCTTGACTCGTGTTAATTCAAATCATTTCATACTCCCCATTATTTTTTTTCTTTCACCATTTAATCTTTTAATCCCCTTTTTATTTTTTTGTATTACTACAGATGGCTGCCTTCAGCTTCTTCTTTGCTTCTTTGTACACTACGTGTTAAGTGTCTCGTTGTTCTTTAATACCTCGCCGGAGGCTTTTTCTTTCTGCTTGCTGAGTGGCACTCCTCAGTGCCGTATCTAGGCATTGGCAAGGTAGGCGGTGGCCAAGGGCGCAGTTTAAAATGATCGCGCTGGGGGTGCAATTTTTATATTATATTAATACTAAAAATTATAATATTTTAAATAATATTAATATTAAAATTATTAAAAGGTATAATTTTACGGATATAGTAATTAAGTATTTAATAAAGTGAAAACACGATTTTAGAAATACGTTTAAAAAACGTTTTTAAAATCTAAATAATGTTGTTTCGGATTTTTCATTCTTAATAGGCAAAAATCTACAATCATGGTCCACTGAATATTTAAAAAAATGTTCTGTTTTAGAACAGAAGATTTAGATGCAGCTGAATTATGTTCTGAGATAGAATGTTTTAAGTTCCAATCTGCATCATTAACATCTGATTTATGTGAACAGTCACCACTCGAAGATTTAAACTTAATTCATACTTATACTCTTAACGATGCCTACCCAAACATAGAAAAAGCCTTGCGAATTTTTCTAACACTTCCCGTCTCCGTTGCTTCGTGTGAACGTAGTTTCAGAAAATTAAAAATAATAAAAAATTATTTACGATCGTCCATTGGCCAAGATCGTTTGTCTAATATGGCAATAATCTCAATTGAATCAGAAACAGCTAATCATTTAAATTATGATGACATCATAGATGAGTTTGCGTCTATTAAATCTCGCAAAGTAAATTTTTAATTATTTGTTTTTTTTTATAATGTAAAATGAATTATAATACTTAGGTATGTAATATAAATTTTTCAATAATATATTATGTATGCAATATTAATACAAATAATATAATTTTTAAATTAAAATATAACTGTATTTAAGTATTATTTATAACCCTCCCTTCTCCTTCCAAGCATAAAATTGTATATATATATAATAAATAATTCACTATAAATTTATAACATTGGTTGCCAAGAGCGTACATAAAGCTAGTTACAGCACTCCTGTCTCTCTTATCTCGTATTTCTCTTAGTAGTATCGCTATGTCTATAATGAGAGTCTATTGTGAGAGCTGATTCCAATGGAGATTACCTGCGGCGTGCTGTAGGGCTCCGTGCTCAGGCCTCTTCTCTGGAACGTCGTGTACGATGCTGTGTTCCATATTTCCCTGCCCAGGGGAATGATGACGGTCGGCTACGTGGACGACACTTTGATCGTGGCTGAGAGGGCCACGGTGGAAGCGGTGCAGAATCGCGCGAATGCCGCGCTCGTGACGGTGGCGGAACACATACGTGTGCTCGGGCTACGACTTGCCGTCGAGAAGACCGAGGCCGTAGCCTTCACGAGATGTTACGGGCCGGTGGAACTCCGGTTACCTTAAGTTACCCTTAAGTACCTAGAAGAGATCCTAGAAAACAAGCGGACGATGTTCGGTGCGCACTTGCGCGCCGCCTTGGAGAAACCCGAACGGGAGAGGCAGTCCCTGCAGAGTATAGCTCCATCGCGCCGTTAGAGGAGAGGAAGGGTGGTCATAGGCCGCATTTAAATGGAATCTGAGAGTGAGGAGTGGTAAGTACTGAACTGCTACTCCTCCCTGTACTCGCAAAAATATTGTAAATATACCTTTATAAGGGGTGGTGTGGCCGGGGATTGTCCGGTCATCCACCCCAGTGTAATATTGTATTTTTTTATGTACAAATTATGGTGACCCTCTGTTTCAAGTACTGCTTAGTAGGCTTTCAGGGCAGTGTATTGCCGATTTAAATAAAAAAATAAAAATAAAAATAAAGATTGGCGGGATAGGGTAGGATAGAATTAGGATAGGGCATGTTTTGACAGATAAGCAGTCGTACTGTGCGAATCAAGGACGAGGAAGCAAAAGTGTCCATGGCACTCGAGAAACGTCATACAGGGCAATACAGCGGGACAAGCGACTAGAGCTGTTGTGAGTCTCTACACAGGTGCAACGTAATGTCGTTCTTCCGGAGTCCGTTTGCTAAATGGATCGAACACACACGGACATGAAGCAGAAGCAAGAGAATGCTAAGATTAGGCTGTAGGTCAACATATAGGGGGTAGAGCCATTCAATCGAAGTGCGAAGAAATTCTATTGTACAGGATACCATAGTATCTTTCAGTATTTCTATTTATGTTTGTGTATTTTTATAACTTAAAAATAAACTATTCGAGGGTGTTTGAAGTAATGCCCATGTGGTTCCTGGCCTCTTAGCGATTCAATATGAAAAAAACAGTTTAGTTCGGTATCGATACCCGGTAGATAATAACAGTGACATGTACTGAAAAGAACGATGGAACGATCTGCTACAAGGAACGGAAAATCGCACCACTACTAAGTAAACACTTTACGGGTGATAATGGAAATAGTGTTAAAGACAATTATTTTATTCATGTTGTCTAGTATGATTCTATAGTCGTATACATATTCCCAAAACCGTCTAGTCATAGACCACGTATATGAATTAGTGATAAGCAAGTCACGTCGCCGTTACACTGTCACTGCGACAAAGGAAAAAATAAATGGTGACTCAAGGGTAAATGGTGACTAATAGTTACATTGTATATAAGTTACAATATTGACAACAACGTAATTGTTATCAGTTACTGTAAATATTTATGAAGCAAAACGAATGGTGACCATTATGGGGAAAATATGAACGTTCGATACGTCCAACACGTGACAATCGAGTTACATGGCGGTTGAACAATTTCACTGACGCGTGAACGTTTCAGATTGGTCACATTTGATTTTTAATTGCCGTACTGCTAACGAAACGCTTTTCGGTTCGACATCATTCGGTTCGAATGTCAAACAATGTACTCGAGTAATCCACAGCCAAGAGAACAGGCTTGATTAACCAGTCTCTTCTGTGGTTTTCGAACCGGGCCCATGGAGGTTCCCCCTCCATAAAATTGTATTACATTATGTACTCTTAAAAAATACGAAAACTATAAATTTTCAAAACGAATAGTTACAATAATAAAAATCGAAGACTGTGTCAAGTAAAATACCAATTAGATACGATTCGAAATATAACCGAGTGTAATATACATTATAACATATCCGAGAAATTTAAAAATGCATCATTACTTTAAATATTATATTCGATTCTGGGCGAAGCGAAGGAGATCTCAGGTGCGTTACTTCCCGAAAATGAATAGAATCTAGTTGGTAATTGTATTTTTCCTTAAGCATAACAAAAAACACTATGCAATCATGTCACCAAGACCGGTAAAATTGTCAACATGTCCGTTTTGATTATTACATATGGTCAATACTTTGTATTTAAAATGTAATAATACAAAAAAATAGCTAAAAAAAAAGAATAAAAAAGGTAGTCGGAGGGGATAATTATTGGGGAAAATTTGTTGAAAAGGAGTGAGTGGGATTAGGTGATATTAATGTGTATAAGAATACGAAGAGAATCGCAGGGTACAAGTTAGAGAATTGTTTAGGTTTATATTATGTAAAGAAATAAACAAAAATCGTAAAAAGAATAAAGTAAAAATTAAAGGCAAACCACTGACAAAAATTGCCTAATATTAAAATGTTTTACCTTATGCTTGTGCTCAAAGTCTAACTGGTATCAGCAGAGACGAACGAACGCATAAAGAGATTAAAACAATAAAAAATAAAGGAAAAGGTTGGAACGGTGACTTCACTTTCAAAGCGAATTCACTGACAAAATAAAATAAACCAATACTCGAATTATGTTGTCTCGCAAAACTAACTATATTCCGCGGAACACAGAATTGGTCTAGAATACTGGTTCGTAGCTGGAGTGTACGCACACTGACGAGGAGATCGGATAGTATCATTGTCTTAAAATTGGAAATAAAACTAGAATAATGATCTCTATCTGAGTAGGAATAACTGCAGCCTACAAAATCTGCAGAATCGCATTTTTCTTCTCAATTTTACCTAAAAAGAAAAACAAATTAATGTTTGTTTATAACTGTAGTAAACGAAGTAATAAAAAACATTGCCTCTATATAGACACGAAGACAAAAATAATTACAAATATACTCACAATGTAAATGTGTGTTGCAAGCACATTAAACCTGTCGAATGGTTATTATATGGAATAATATAAGATAAATAATGTTTAACGAAAACTATATGACGTATACGAGAGCCACATAACAACTTAACCCAATAAATATTTCCAAAAAATTATTATCATATTATTAGTATTATTAATTCAATGTGAGTTAAGCGTTTTAATTTTATGCGAATTAAGTCACGTTAAAATTTGTAGGCAAAGAACAATAATGATTGAAATATGTACTTTGTCAGAAATTAGTTTAAAAAAATCCTTAATAACTAGTGGTCGTATGGAAGTAAAAAGTTTATATACGAAATAGCCTCACTACACTTCGAGGGGTGACTTTTTATTCTTGGTGATCCAACCGCAAGGCACTTTAATCTTCGGGATGCCGTTGCCCGCTTTTACCAAAGTCACCGATTTCAGAATGTCCACGGTGATCGGTATCGGCATGTATACTTTTAACGCCGGATCGCTTATTGAAGCCGATGTTGGACACGACGACTTCGGCGGCGGTGGTGGTTGCCGTGGTGACGGTGGTGGTGATGGTGGTGGTGATGGTGGTGGTGGTGGTGGTGGTGACCACGACGACAGTGGTGGTGGTGGTAGTGGCGGTAGAGAACACGACGGTACTGTTCCGACGATGTTATCCGTACATACGGACGTAGGCGTCTGAATCGCGTCGTAATCGATCGGATGTCTATGGTATCCGTCCGAGTACGTCCTCGGATGGTCTCGGTGATTGGATGAGGACGGCGAGGACGGCCCGTCGAATGTGGAATATCCTGCACGGTACGAACTGCCGATTATCACCGACGTATTCGTCGTCACGTCTCCTGTACGGACGGACAAATGCGAGATTTAATATATTATGCGATCGACAATCGCGTTATTTATTTATTACTTTCGAGCGCTCCGAGCCGTAATTTCAACCCGCTACACTTTCGGACCAACTTATCGTTGGTCCCTACAACGATTGAACACACAGATTACATCTAGTTATAGTCACGTAATTAAACACAGCGTGTTCGGTTTGTTAATTACTTTGTAAGCGGTCGAAGTCGACATTCATAGTCCCGAACTTGCGATCCAAGTCCGTGACGTTTCCGAAGAAATTCCCGTCGATGCCGTGGCTGCTCGCCCCATCGAAGGCTGCCGTCTGGCCGACACGAAGTTCAGCGAGCTCCTTGTCCATCGCCTCCTGACGTTTCCTCATACCGATGACCTCGGCCGTCACCGTCTCGTATCTGTCCGCACGGACGTCGACCACTGTTCGGAACCGACGGTTTTCCATTTCGTTCTTCCTGTCGCGGCCTATGTTCGGCCTGTTACTGCGCGGCACATCACCGCGAGCGTCCGACGAATCGTCATCGTCCATCACCGATGTCACGCCCGCGACGATCGACGACCGTTTGCTACAGTCCTCGTAGTTCCGATAATAAGTCCTGGCGATGTACAGTAGTCCAACGACCAGCACGATGTCCACAATATCAATGTGGTCCATCCCGTCCGTGACAGTCTTCCAAATTGTAAACATCTCACGGTTGCCGATATACTCGTATTTTACGAAATGTATGGTGTTTTCACGGAACGAAGTCAACTTTGTAATTTTATGACGATCAATGTTTCTACACAGACGGCAGACAATTAGTTGAATTGTATTCGGTTGTTTCGTGAGATTTTGCGGGGTGTCGTCAAGCAAATATTTGTTTGTATCGTCGTTCTGGGTAACGAAATTATATTAAATCTCTCTAGTTAAATTGCTCTTGCTAAAATGTTCTAGTTTGTGCTGTTTAAAATGAATGCTTAAAACATTGGTTTTTAATAATTCATTATGCCACCCAAGCAAAACATGTATGTATAAATAATATACCAATCTAAACCCAATATATGCCAGAAATAATAACTTGAAAATATGTTGATTCAGTATTCATCCATAATTTCAGGCGGTGCAAATGCATCACCTTAAGTATGTTTTCTTCGCCACTGGCACTATATAGTTACAAAGCGGTTAGTTAATTTGTTACGCGAGGCTCAGATCGATATAATTTACTATTATTATTAAACCATTTAGAGTTATCATTGTGGGCCGTACTCTTGGAATACTGATGACTGACCACTGCAAAAACAGCTAACGTGTTTTTCACATTAAAATAGATTTATACAATTGTGTTATTACAATATTTTATATTTCAGACTGTATGGTTTTGGTATTGAACTTAAATGGAAATAACAAATTTTCAAGGGTGCCTAAGAAGGGGGTGGGTGGTGGTAAATATTTGTGTTTGCACTACATACTTCAAAATAGTTCGGCGCCATTGCTTGCAAAATATTTATATAAACCTTTCAGTAATAATGATAAAGGGAAGATCTTGTGATACGGACATAGAATTTAAACCATACGAAATATAATATTTTATATGTAGACTGAACGTCCTGAAATAATTCAATAAAATCAATTTTCAGTTGAATGAATACCATATATAATAAATGAACTCTCATGGGTAGATATGAATTTAAATTCAGGTGGGCAAAATAATTTTTTTTATAGTCTGTGCTGCCCAATCCTTGAATTTCATTTGATAATGTACTTGACGTTATGACGACAACAGTTGAAGAAAATTTGACAGTACGTTCATTTAAATCTAACTATTAACATTAAAATTTTATTAAAATTAATGTGTTTAGTAACCTAAATTTTAAATTTTAATTCGTTAATTTCCAGGCGTATATACATATTTTATCGTAAACCATTTTGAATTTATACATGTCATCGTAAAATGTAGATGGTAATCTATTGTATGACCTAAATATTAACGTTAAATTAACGTAAGGCAAGTGACGATTTTTCAAAATTTCATATGATGCGAGAATTTATCTAATATTTTAATCTATAACCAGATTAATTTTTACTGGATACATTTAAATATGAATGGTTGTTTATACAGGTCAAACGATTGTTGAAAATAATAAATCAGAATTTTGTTGTTCGTTAAAACTGATAAACTAAACATACTTTACAGATATACATCTGTAATACAAATCGGACCATTAACTGAAAAATTACATTATGTTTAAAATATTAATTTAAAACTAAAATTTTTAGATAAAAAGGAATTATAAAATTAGTATAGATTTAAATACATATATATTTATACATAAATCACTTTTATTGTGTATAAATACATCAATTAACTTAAACAATATAGTTGCACGAGAAATTATCAGCCACGAAAGTCCATGGAAATAGTGAAACGGAACAAATTTCGGTGTTGAATTCTTCCAAACGGAATAGGTGAAAGAACCCGGAACGAACAACATAGAAGGTTCAATATATTATATACAACATTTTTATAAATAACCTCATATACAAATATATCTAATTTGCGTGTTAAATATTCAGATTTCTGTGTTTATACGTACATAAAATATCATAAAAAATTATAGCTTTTTGTAAATTTTCAAAATTAAATAATAAATATATGTGTTTCCAACCCGATAAAAATATTTTTGAATTATTGTATGCATTAAAGAGAAGAAAAAGGTGAAATAGAAGGCGACGTAACAATGGCAATTTACAAGACACCTTAAAAGAAGAAACGGCCATTGCGATTGTCGAAGACTACGAAACAAAATCAGTTCATCAGTTTCCAAATAGTCCAATAGAAGTATGTACATATATTTTTTGTAGTCATTCGCAGGCATTAAATATAATCGTAATCATGTATATTTATATAAATTCTAGCTGGGTAAACTATATACATAAATAATATGCATGAATATAATTTTTGTCATACATTTTTAGGGATCGGCTTTGGCGGAAACGGTGACTAACAATGTTTCTTCGGTTCATGAACACTTAAATAATGAAACCGCCGGGCTGTCGGTAGTTCAAGAATTAGATAATGAATATGAAATCAATGTATATATTCATTCTCAAATGGTAATTTTAAGAATTTTATTTCCACGGATAAAAATTATTAATAAACATAACCGTATATAAATAATAATAAATAATTATTTTATGCATACTAAAAGAAAAAATGTGGTAACAAAAAACGTCGCAATAGTGCAAAGCAACAAATCGTGATAAAAGAAGTAGTTAGCAAAAATGATGTTGGTGACGAAACAAAATCAGTCTATCGTTCCCGAATAGTAAGTACATATATTTTTAATTATATCAATATTTCGGTAAACCGTTTTGTTTATTCGTTAAAGTCATTCACAGGCACTTAATATAATCGTAAAAGTGTTTATCGATATATATTCTATAGGAGTTAAATTGTATATAAATAATATGCATGAATATAATTTTTTTTGTAAAATTGTAGGGGGCAATTTTGTCGGAAACGGTGACAGACAATGTTCCTTCAGGAGATAAACATGTAAATAATGAAACCGCCAGTCGTTCAGCTGTTGAGGAATTAGATAACGCATGTCAAAGCGGTGCAGATTTGCATTCTCAAACGGTAATATTTTTATTCGTAAAATATTGTAATAAATATATATATATATATATATATATATCTTTATACACGTATTATATAATACGTGTAAACATAATTTTTATTGTAAAAATTTAGGGCACGACGTTGACGGAAACAGTGTCTTGGAGGATTAAGCGTGTGAATAATAACGTAGCAGTCCATTCGGGAATGCGGGAATTCGGTTACAGCAATCAGAGCATTGTTGATAAACATTCACAAACCGTTAATTCCAACTTTTTATATTCTATACAGTTTATACAGATCTATTGTTATTATAGACGGAGATTTATAGTAATGCGAATGATTTTTTCTCAGTTATAATTTTAATACGGATTTTTTTTATAGCGCAAATAACAAAACAATCTACACTCAATTTTCTGTTAAAAAAGTCAAAATAAAAATGCGATTACTATATTCGGTATTTCATAACTTAAATATTATATATGTTTTGGTAGACTATTGAATGTTCATTAAAGCAATTAAAAAAGAAATCTCCGCATTTGATTAATTATATACTTTTATTTATGTCGAACTTTAAATGACGCATTTATAAATTAAAATAGCTAATATGGAACATTGTATTATTTTCTAAATGATCTCCCAAATTATAAAATTTTATAATTTCAGCTTAGAAAAAAAATATAGGTTACTTTATTTATTTAAAAAGACACTAGGAATTCGTCAACAATTTGTACACTTCAACCAATGTTTATGGCTATAAAAAAAAATGTGAAATGGAAAGGAAATATAATAACACCTGAACATATATCATCATTGATTTTTATCAAATGTGTTGGAACTCCAGTAGTTAAATTCAACCTAATAAGTTATGTTGTGTCCAATCATGGATTATTAATGGCAAAAGAACTGTCGAAGAAGTGTATTGTTTAAAGAAATGATGATAATCATACATATACATATTTATGGAATTATTCGAATAAAGATTCTGTAATCTAACATTAAAAATATATTTAACAGTTATAATTATATAATTAACCAGTGCTCGTATTGAGAAAAAATAAGTAGAGGAGCTCAACCTAACGACTTAAAAACTGCGTTCCAAGTGCAAATTTATCTAACACAAACTTGTGGGCTTATACCACATCCTCCTCTCATGACAAAACTAATTATAACCAAACAATAAGAGAGAGCGTGGCACAATTAAGTGCCTCGTGGGTTCCCTCCCTCCAACACAGGGTCCTGTGGGTTGTTACTATTTATCGCTAGTCCCACAACCACCACGTTACAGTTGAGATAGGCACCTAACCCTTGCGGGGGTATCGCACATGGAACGACAAGCCGGTCCGAGTTCAAAGGGCCCCCCGCTCCCGTGGTACCAACGAGTTTTTAAATTGCCGTTGGTAGGTCAACCCGGGGCAGCGCTCCTCCCACTATTCTAGCTCATAAGCCAGGTTGTGTTTGGCCAATGAAAACACTAATAGTGATAACATACACTGATAACATTGCGTTCAACGAGTACGCTAGACCACAAATAAGTACAATAACTGTACATATCTGTGCACTACTGCACTAGGCACAGAACAAACGTGATATAATGATATAATCATATAAAAAAACTATAAAGAAATGTTTGATAAAGAATATTTAAAATTGTAAAATTAACAATTTAAATGTACATTTTAAGAAAAATTATTTTGTGCGTACTTTCTAGTGTCCCTCCATCACAGTAGAAAAAAAAAGTTGGGGCTGCACAAAAAAATAAAAAAATAGTAAGGGAGCTCCGTATCCTTCACTAATTCGAGCACTGATCGCATGCATAATTCTATTGTTCGTATATGCATCAAATACTTCAATCTATTTTATCGATTTTGTACTCGTGTATAGTTATAGGTGTGGGGGGGATGAAACTGATTTTTCAACATGAACTTTGATCATTGAAAACATAAGTCATAATTTATAGGTATGAGTTCACTTTATTAAATATTTTTTTTATTATTAAATTATTAAACCTATGTCTTTTTGACAATTCATTCAATACTTAATCTGTAGCAGGGGCGTACGCAGTGCCCTTTTTTATTATTTAATGATATAATTTTTTTAATTATTAATAAACAGATAATAAATAGCATACTGTTAAAACTAATAAATCATACTAAAATGGAAATGAGGGTATATATCCTCTAACAGGAGGGGGGGGCTGATTGATTGCCACTGGTTGATATGTTAAAATACAAGCCAATATTTTAAATGGCAAATGCCCGTTTAAGACAAGGCAATTGTGTCCCTGAAATTTTAGAAGAAAACCATTTAGTGGTGGGGAGAGGATGTTGATGGAGTTGGTCGTCCACGGCGTAGTCGACAC